>OW203761.1:20874710-20919896 GCA_934045905.1 Leuctra nigra | reverse complement strand
TGCGGTCAGTGACATGGCTATTGCACAAATGGCTGGATATAGATTCACAAAATGAAATATATATGATGAAACTGGCCCCCCTTAATCTCCCCCCACCTGCAAGTTCTGGACCGTGAAGATCAACAAATAGATATGATCACTTATTTGTATATGTAAGTCTATTGACATTAAAGTAAGTTTACTGGAAATATTACAATTATTGGATTACTGAACCACTAAATTGTTTTTTCTCTATAAACTGAAAGTACCTACATAGTATACAATACAACTTCATATGAAAACTTGCAATGTCTGATTGGCACTTGGCATTTTCCTTGGTTTACATGACGTGTTTGTAAGTTGTTAGTACTTAGTGTTTGGTATTGGAGATTATTAGGGCAATGCATTTAGCGTGTAACTAAGGCCAAGCCAATAATGAGCACACGCACTGGACACCTGAAGCACAGTATAAAGGTTATTACCATCTACGAACATGCCTCCCACATACAAGAGAATTCGTGCTTTACGATCTTCTAACGAGTTAGATCATTATGTAACGCGAAGATTAAACATTGTTCGGTTGAATCACAAAAGATCAATGCATTTCTTTACATTCTTATCTTGTGGGAATCATCTTTGTTTTTGGTTCAAGTGACTAGAATAGTAAAATAAAACACGAATAGAACACTAGTTAACTAGTGGAATGTGTGCGTCTATTTAAAAAAGGTATGAATATAATTGACATGTGATCGTCGTTGCGATAATCTAATAAAATTATGTTCCATGAACTTTTGTTCAGTCGAGAGCTATGGCGTTCGATACTCCACATGTGTCCATCGGATGGAAAACAATGAAAAACATGCTTCTCGTAATCGAATTACATTGAAAGATGCTGGATTTGATTTATTTTACATTTACCCATATTCCTGATGTAAATTTTTTACTAATTTATGTATTTCAATTCTCAATTCAATTTGTCACGGTTTTAGAAATTGTGTTAGATAAAAAAAGTGAAATAATCACAAAGTGTACCTATATACGAGCACAACATATTTAAGCCTAAATAATTTCTTATCATATCTACATGTCTTTGTCAATAATCTCCGATGGCAACGATTATACAATCATTGCGTCTTCTTTATTCGATGCACAATAGCAATTCACAATGACCCGGCCGCTATCGAGAAAGCGGCGATACCATAGGACGTGTGCAACAATACACCTTCATTGATTCGAAATTAGTATTGCACAATCGTCGTTACCATGGAAACAATAGGGGGGGGGGGGGGGTATTATTAGGGCCCAACAAAAAATTACTAAATTAGCATCGAGCAGAGACGTAAAAATACAACATAGCACGAAAGGTCAATTATGAAGTCATCCCGACTGTTAATTATAGATACCAGAATATTTAGGGTAGAAGAACCTCGTACGAGAAATGCATTATTCAATTAGTTTACCTTCGCTCAATTAAAATGAAATATGTATCACTGTTGTGAGGTCGATGACGAGATCTGGTCCAGGATTCATCGATCAACCTTCAGATCATGTACGATGTATCCATCCCATCACGACCTTCGAGAACTCCGCTAATTTCCTTTCTAGCAACCCGTATTATCGCCTAGAAACATTTTCACTGAATTATTACCACGTTGTAATATTATATTATGATCATAATATGAAATAATTATTATTCAGTCATGACTATTCTAGTTAAGGTTCAAAGTATTTACCCTGCTTTACTTATTCTTTCTGCAATTAGTTATTTTTTAACCTTCGACAGTTTTATGTTTGAGATCATGAATGTTGAGAGAAGGGTTGGGTTGAATCTTCACGACCTCTTACATAACTCAACGTGTTTTCACAACGAAATGATTCGTTATGCTATCCGAGCGTTAACATTGCTACTGAAAGTGAAAATCATTGGTGTTTACTGCCGACTATTATACTTGAACCTGTCCCGTTACCTACTTCACATGTATATTTTATACACTTGCACTTTTTCATTTCAATACAAGACAATGGTGAAGAGATCCTAAACAATAACTCACTTATTATGAATGTATGTAACTAATATTTATACCCATGATTTATAACAAATGCTTGATCACATAGGCAGGAAAGTTGTTTGTGTGAGCAATTGTGTTTAATAATAACAGTGTGAATAGAGTAACTAAAATGATCGTAAGCCAAATTATAATGTGTATTGTAATTTGTAGGGTGGGTATATTCAAACCTATTAATTAGCGTTTTAAAAATGTTGAAGGCCAACTTTTTTATTGAAACAGTTCGTTCACGTCATACCTAATAATTGTAATCTCATATTGAGTCATACACGGCTATATTTTATATACCATTACGTATACGCTAATTTCGTGAATTCTTGTTTTGAAATTTCCCATGATGAATCTCATATGTATCGTGTAAACGTGTATGTAATACATGAGTGTGTGTGTAAAACTTATTCAGTTGTGTTCTTGTGCTTCCCTGAATCCCGGAAAAGGAACATCTTGTTCCAAACGTGTCTAGCATTGAAGCGTGTGCGTAGTCCATAAGAACAGTGGGACATAAAGTCATTTGCATTTCGCATTACTTAATCTTCATAGTCAATGACCGATCCATATGGGACCTTCGGATTTGCCAACCTCCATACACCGCACGCGAGATTTCACAAGTGCTAATATGCAAATGCATTGACAGCGAGCGCCGCGGTGTTTCTGTGCGGGAGAGAGATCTTGGCGACGAGCTCCGATGTTTCCGACAAGATGCACGATCATTCGTGACGAGCACAACATGTCTATTGTCTCAATGCATAGCTACTTATAAAGACGTTTAATAAATCTGATTTTATGATTTTATAAATCTTATTTATTTACAAATCGAGGAGCTCCTCAAGTAACTATTGCTCTATACCAAAGGATCGCTAATATAAATACACATAATCAGTTATCGTAAGCAGTCAGTTCTTCTAGGTATACTTGTCTCATTAAAATATGTAACAGTTCTAATGATACATAATTGCATAGGTATAATAATATTTATTGAATTAAAAATTAAGAGTTGCTCATCAAGCACATAATAACGATCACCAAATAAATAACTTCTCCAAAATAGCCTAATGAATAACTTATGTTCACAGTTACACCACTATATTTTGCCTTCCAAATAAACGTTTCGCCCTATGAAGTTGATTCTAACATTTTCTTATTTTGATGGATACAATCAAAGAAATTCATCGCGTCTTCCAAAAATCGAGATAGTTACACATATTTAATTTCCATAATAAAAATCATACTGTAGAAATATAATCACTGGCAACGACAAAAACACGTTATGTAAGCCGAGAAGTGCGTGCAGCGCGTATTGCAGGGTCCTCCAAGCAGTCAAGTATAGGCAAGGTTTGCTCGCCCACTCCCGCATCGAATCACCGGTGTAAACACGGATGTTATGTCAGTTCGTGAAGAATGTTCTACAAGATAATCAACAGTGCCTCATTATTGCTTGGCGGCGTCTGGAATTATTTGTAATTAAACTAATAGCTGTGTGAAACCTATAAAAATGATTTAGAAAATGAGAGAGGACACGAAAATCTTTGTCCGATTTTTTTTGAAATTCCAAATAAATGTTAAAACCAAGGATAACAAGAATTTAATTGATTCACGTAAAGAATTAATTCCACCTGAAATAATTATCTGCCAGCAGTTTTCTTCTATCAACCATGAAAAGGACATGTTTGGATTGATTTGTCCCATTGTCAATCAGTAACTTGTTTGCAGTGCTCATCGTTTGACCTATATTCCAAAAAGGAACATTGATTTGGCCATGCAATTTATTGCAAGGTAGACCTCGATGAGACTTATCAATGTAAAACTCAAAGTAACATGTGCATACGAAGTATTGGATGTAACAAGGGTAAAATGTCACAAAATTATTTAGTTATTGAAACAAACACGCATCTTCAATTAATCACAGTATTTTTTTAATTTGTGCATATAAATCCAGTTATGATGGCAGAAACTAGTTGTTTTCAAGGTATTAACTTGTAAGGAAGTAAAGGTCTGCACAATTTATTAGCATAATGCAAATACTTTAAATATTAGTTTGTAATACCTATGTTTAGATTGAACAAGAATGTACATTACACAGTCGTTGTTATGTAATAAGTTTAATGTTGATTGTCGAGTTTTTTAATATTGTAGGAGGTTAAATGTCAATGTCGGGAGCTAAAAGTCAAGAATGTAGTTTTTGTGAACATTATTGTTTGAAGTTCAGCTAAGGATATGGAAGGAATCATCAATTTTGATCGCCTTGAAAAAATATTGCCAAAAATAAAGTATTAAATCATCGCTTATAAATTGTTGCTATGCCTATCTAGTACCTATACACAAAATGATTCAAAATTTTAGTAAAATATTTTTAAAATACTTTTATTTTTATCTGAGCATATTTTTATAAGATGACTCTTGTAAATTATATCAACAGTCTATTTTTAATCATATTAATATGTTTTTAGTGCATACGCAGATTGCAGTTGTATTTAGAAAATTGTAAGAGGAATAAAAAAATTATTTGTAGGTAATAATTCGTCGTATTTAGAAAAAATATGACTCTGCAAATAAATTGTGACGCTACCAAAACTAAAAGCGCTTCTCATTCTGCAGTGTAACATATTGTCCCTTTGTATTTTGATCTCAAGTTCGTGTGAAGTAATAATTAGTAATTATGATAAGCATTCATGACTAATTGTTGGTCAAATTGCTTAATATTACTGGTGGGAGCTTTGTCCATCGCAGACAATGAAGATCATTTGATTTGATAGTCAGCTGTTTATCCGCTGTATTAACATTTTCACTTCAAAAGAATAAGCTATGATTACACAGTGTATTAGAACTGCAAGGACTCTTCGTAATGGAACGAATGCAAATTTTCGTTAATTATATTAGGTCAAGGAGGCTTTAAAATAGGAAAGGAACGTGATTACTTCTTTCATCTCTTCAATGCAGGTTGAATGTAGACGACGGTGTAATATAATTCAAAAATCTATAAAAGTCAAGTCCGTCTCCGGATATTATAATGTGATCAGGTCGTCGATCAGCGCAAGGTCGTTGCTTGATCTTTAAAAGTTTCATTCATTTTGTCGCTTCCCTGATGTTTTTTGAATATATCACCTCAATCTAATCTCCAAATCCTAATCGCCAATATTTTAGTCCGATCAGCAGGAATGGCAAAGGATCTAGACTTATCGTCTCGGGATTATCGAACAAAGGAGTGCATTGTATTTGACATTAGAACGAATTATTATTTATTATAGGTGTATTCCAAGGGTAAAAGTCTTATGAAAAGAAATTGAAATTGATCAAAGCGAATAAATATGAGAACTTGCTCTAAACAAGAGCTTTACTGATTACAACATTTGTGCGTCAAAAAGTAGAGAATTAACACACGGAGAAAGATAGTTACGGTAAAAAAGCTCGCTCTGGATGTGCACTCCGTAGGTCCGAATAGACCACGACCGCCTTCTTCTCAGCACATTCTTAATCGTCATCATTGCCATCTCCCAGTATCGTTGATAATGATACCTATATTCTTCTGCCGCCATCAGGCATTTACAGAAAAGTACAACGTTAAACGCCACACAAAAATCGTAAAGTATAATGTAGGTTTAATTAATATCATACCAGATATGTCAGCAGTATAAATAAGTGAAGCTTTTTAATGTTCTAACCGAACGAGTATTCCGAGAGTTGTTGAAGTTCAATGCCAATCGATCGATGTGATAGTGTAATTTAAAATATAAAGATGAGTTTTACAACTTATTCTCGTCACACCCTTGTAATAGTAGCGTGCTCATAAGGTCAAGGAGTGTGGATTTACCGCGAGCGGTCAACATTTCGCCAAGGTTCTTAGATGGTAAACTGTCACTGTCAAGGATGTACTAAGAGAATTACATAATTTAATTTAATTATAATAATGACGCTCTGGATGGAAAATGACACAATCGACATGGTCGATTTTGTATATGTGCTCCAAATAGCTCTAGAGAGGTAATTCTTGAAGGTCTCGATTTTTCCAATTCTTTCTCTGCAGCCAGCCTTGTGAAGTATGAAATTAAAAAAATGTGAAAAGATTTCGGACACAAAGTAAGCCGATTAATGAATGAATGAATGAATGAATGAATGAATGAGGCAATGCCAGGCGCTAGAAAACTTTGTGATTTATAATCCTAGATCAATCTAAATACACACTTTACCTGTTCATTACCAGTAACGTGAACTGATAAATTCATAGTGAAACGTATCTGACAATACTTGTAGTCGTAATGTACACTTGGCACAGCTAAACTAAAATTGATCGTTCAATCAATCTGAAACTGGAAAATATTAGATCGCACCACCAGAAGTCGGTCCAAGCGATCTCTTGTCTCACTCTAGTAGGTAGGTGACCTCTCCAACTAGAGAAGGGTTATTATTTCAACGATAATAACAATCTTAGATTGTTATGGAGATTGTTATCAGCAGTCATTCAAATTTGTTCACCGATCAATTTTTGTTGTCCCGAGTGTACATAATAATGTACCATTAATGATCATACAATTGTATGATAATGATCATACAAACAAATCTGCATCTAATTAGTTTTCATTATTAGTTGTGGAAAATAGGAAGTGGATGGAGGCAAGAGATGGGAGAGAAGAGATGGGGTGGGGGGGGTGGAGGCCCACCACCACAATAAAAATAATTTAACATGTGATTGTGCTATGCGTAGAAATCCTAAGAGACAGGGAAGTCATAAAATATTGCGGTTTGAACAATGATCACTGTTTTTATAATGAACATGAAGTACCGAGGTATGTTGCTAGATCTCTCCCTAATGAAACTTGTAGTATATTTACAAATTTGGATTGATTCTTCAATGCCAGGATTCAAATTCACTTGTATAGGAAAGTTATATCGTTTAATTTGTAATGAACATAAAACACTTCACCCGAGAAGATACGTCTTGTAACATGTGAAACGTGTATCATTTTCATTCATGAAAATCAATTACAATTTAAAATCATGGGATATTTTGGCGGGAAAAGCGGCATGTGACAAGAATCAGAACTGTAACGTGTAATTTCCAAGTCTATAGGTACCTACCTACATACTTCGTTGCCTACAGCAAATGTGTTGTCATTGTCAATTTTCCTGTTTTAAAATAATTGTAAGAAATGTACCAACCTTTGTAAATTAATTCCATGTAAACTGTTCATCCCACATACCACATCTCTGTTCAGCAACATCTCAACTTTCATAAAATGCTATTATTCTAAAATCTAATTTTCAGGAAGAGGCTTTTCTTGAAAGGAAGTCTTATTAATACTTAGGTACCTATGTATGTTATAGGTACACTCCTGAACACTAAAATTGGCCCGCGGTCAATGTTCTACTTTAAATTAAAAAATATATATACTAGCCGTAGTGCCACTTGAACATTGACCGCGGGCCAATTTCAGTGTCCAGGAGTGTACTTATGTGAATGAAATTGATCATATTTTGCACCTTTTACAGTTTATACATATTTTTTTAAAATCTTGATTAGTGTTCAAAATAGGTATTGTTTGTTTCAAAGTGTTTATCTTTGAACAGTACACTAAATTATGACGATTGGTTGTAAACATTAACTGGCACACTACAACGATCTCGTATAATGATCCAAATTTATTACTACTAAGTGCTTCCCAGCATTTACCTTTCATGGCATTTGAAATACTGTGAATTATGATAATGACAGTTACAAAAAGAAACAGACGCTCATAGAATGTTGCATAATTGCTCATTAATTTATTTTGTAACTCACAATTAATTACCATGTATCAGCAAATAGGTAGGTAGGTAGTAAGAAGTTAATTACAAACATAAATTTGCAAAAAAAATCTAGAATTACCTATTTGAGGCAAAATCGTCATTCTTCAGTTTACAATTCATAGTTTACACTTTACACGAACTTCTTTTGTTTTATATCAGCAATGCAACAAATTGAGTTTTCGACATTGAGAATGTCTGAAGACGGGCATTATGTTGACGGGTCAGATTTAACACATTATAAAGATTTCTCCGGAGGCTACGTATCAAATATCGCAAAAATGCACAAAATCCCAGCTACTTTGAATGGTGCCATTAAGATGGTAGCCTTGAGGATGGTAGCAACAATGAGATGATGATGTCGTCTGATGTTCTCCCTGAAAAACAGGGAGAACAGGTTGCAATTCGTGGTAGCCTACACAACAGTCGGCACATGAAGTTTTGTTTCCCCCATGTTTTACAACGGAAGACTTTATCTAGCGTTGTACTTATTATAAAAAAAATTATCAACCTTTTCGAATAACATGTCTCACAGAAAACCTTTATTAATATGCGTAAGTGACGGGGGGTATTTTGGAGAATAAAATGCCAAAAACTTAAGTTTATTTTAAACTCAAAATTGAGAGAGCGCTTCTTATTAAGTTTAGTTTAGAATGAAAACTCTAAAAACAATTAATTTAAAAACTTGATATTAAAATAAATTCTGTAAATTTTCCTTAGGCTACAAAAGAGACAATCTTCACAAAATCCGTGTCCTTTGATGTGGATTATTATGTCGTCACGTCATGAGATTGAGGAGTGAAATCATATCTGTGGATGCTGTTTTGTCTCAAGCTGTAGCAACTGAATCCCGGCCACGGAACCAAAGCATCTTCTCTACAACATCTCTAAACGGCAGCAAGGTCGGCTCATCTCGTGCTGTGCTAACCATGCCAAGGAGACAGTTTCTTCCGTTTATTAGTTCTCATTCACTTGTAATTGGTGGAACAAAACGCACTCTTCAGTCCGTGATGACGTTATTACATTCAAATTAGTTGTTTCAAATAATAAAGTTTGAAGCATGACACCATAATGCGCCAACAAGTTCATAATTTGTCCACAGAAATGAGGCGTTGAAAACGACTTGTAACAATTTGAAGACTGTCACAAAGCAAGAACATACCTATCAATGTAGCAATGCAAACAGGAAGTGTCCACCAATTGTATTTAAACTGTAAATGTCATTGCCACAATATTTTAATTATAAACAACAATGTGGACAAAAGGGAGTTTGCCAGGAACAAATAATTAACACAGTTTAGGATTTATAACATAACTTGTTGATTTATTAAAACAAAATAAATCAACAACAGGAACTCCCAGGTGGGGCAAAATGCTCTTGGTTCTACATCATTGACCACTTTTTAAAAACATATCTCCTAAAAGTTATAAGCGTTTTTGCATAAAAGTTGCTGAATTTGAAATTCAAGAAACTTAAACATTTGAAAACCACCCATAACTTTTAGAATACTAATTTTAAATTGTAATCAATGGGGAACAAGGAGTAATTCATTTTCTACAAATGTATTGCTTCACCATATGGGGCTGTGCATAAAAGATGAAACCATAGAGTAGGAGCAGTGGAGTGGAGAAGAACACTTCAGGGTGGGGGAGATGTTTGGAGCTAGGGGAACGTCACGTCCTAATAATTAATTTTAAGGCATTTTAAATTTCATTTGATAATTCGAGACCTGAAATTTTGCTAAAAACAATACATTCTGATACATTAGATAAGATTATTACTGTTTAATAGCGCGTCGACAACTAAGTCATTTCCTAATGGGCCCGATCCGAGGGCTGAAACTGGTAATAAAGCCAGTTCAGAATGAGGACAGACCGTGGGGGCGGGGGGGGGGGGGGGGGGGGGGAAGGCTTTGGGTCGGTGTGGGACCCGATTTCAAGGGGATCACCATCTCGAGGGGGGAAGGCTTGGGGAGGGCATGGGACTTGGTCGACCCTGAACTGCACTTAGTTGGGACCAACTCGTAATGTGAGTTGGCCCCTTAAGAGGCAAACGGAAGCGAACGGGAATCGCACGGTTCGTCAGAGCGGTTTTTGAAATTTTTTCTTCCCACTTAATTTTAAAAAATCAGATAGTAAGGACCCATAACAGCCTACATATTATGACCTCTGGTACGACCTCAAAGTGAACACTTTGAGTGAACACTTAATGTGAACACTTAATGAACTGCAGTGCACGGCATTATTTAGTCTATTAGGCTGTTATGGGTCGTTACTATCTGATTTTTTAAAATTATTAAGTGGGAAGACAAAATTTCAAAAAACGCTCTGACAAACCGTGCGATTCCCGTTCGCTTCCGTTTGCCTCTTAAGCCCCACCATAGCGTCAAGGTAGCAGTTCATCGGTGAGGAAATTCTGATACATTCAGACAAATTCTAGGGGGTGAGATAGTTTTAATACTTCTTATTTGGGGAGTGGGTTTCGAAAAGAAAAGAGTTTCACAGTAAGACAAGGGGGGGAGGGGGTGGAGTCAAAATAACCAATTTTTAGCAGGACATCCATCCTTTGTGCACAGCCCCTAGTCACAATCCCAAAAATGATTGTTCATTCCTTCCTCTTAACATTTACTGAAAAAGACCTATAGGACAAAATGTCAACAGATTCCGAGTCCCTCACGATCTTGACCGGGTCCTCCGCTTGCTCTTCTTTCTATGAGAGGATCTGCTATTTCTACTGCTATTACTTCTACTACTTTCCTCTCGACTTCGTCTGCTTCTAGATGAATCATTCCTATCTCTTCTTCTACTGGAATGTTGCTTTTTATCTTCTCTCTCTTGGCTCCTCTTCTCTCTCCCATTATGTGCACTTGGGGGAGGAGACTCCGACCACCTCCAATGACTTCTACCATTGTTTGAATCCCTACGACCTTTGTCCCTAACCGGAGTGTCAAGCGAGGAAGTTGAAGGGGAATGGGCTCGACGACGTTGGGAGAATCTAGAGGGAGGCATATCGCGATCTGCATTCACAAATCTGTTGTCTGGATTGCGAAAGACATGGAGGAAGTTGCAATTTCTTCCCTTGGGGCAACGACGTTTGTTGAACATTCCTAAAAAAAGAAAGAAGATTGTTATTTAAACTCATATTAAATATAATATTCGCACACTTCATCAATCACATTTTTGCTTCAAAATCTGTTTAGTCCAGACTCCAGAGCTAAAGAGTTGATTCCAGTTGAAGAGTACCTGAGTTTCTTCACCAAAGACTTCCAAAGACTGATGAATTGGAAGAGAAAATCTGTCTAGGAAAAGAAATTGCCTAAATTGAATCATGCAAAATTACTGAGTCATATAAATTTTAGTCTCCTTTAAGGAGTTTGCAGAATTTATTAAGGATACATAACATATGTCACCGGCTCTTCGCCTGAAATTGTTTATCGACCTTCAGTTATCTGAAAGAAAACTAGTAAGGATTTTGTTGAGCTGCCTAAATAAGGAGGCACCATTGATTCCACCATTGATTATCCACACTCGAGAAACAAGATTTTGTCTGTCAAGATTTAGTACGAGTACAACTACCAAATGCTGTTCGAGTACAAAATTTTATAGGCAAATTTAATATGTAGACAAAAGGCATTTTGTGATTTTTGTGTTTCATGTAGGTATTCAGCCTATGGGGAAGAATAAAATATATTTCAACTTTCTACAAGTTTTGTTGACTTTTTTGCACTATGGTATAAACACATGGTTACAGGAATTACCTACCACCCTGATTAAAAAAATATCACTGCATGTCCCACCCAACAAAATCGATTGTTTAGCAAAGTTCCTTTTGATCTCTCGGTGTCGGAGAATGAGAACACATATTCACTTTGTCTAATTGTAATTGCAATTGCTTTTGTCTATGACCCAATCAGTATTGTCACTGAAAGGATCAAAGGAATGGACATCAAAGGATATACCCAAAAGATATTTCACGGGATTAGTGGATCAAAAGAAAGTTTTGTTGTTAGTTACGCAGCATTGTGCCCAATGGCAACCAGAGAAGTGAAACATAAGCACACTGAAAGGGCAAGCGATTTGTGGGAAAGTATGTTGTTGTCATATCTTTTGGGCCTGTTCTCTTTGAAATGTGTCAATAAAAACCTATCATATTACTTATTGAATGTGCGCCAGCCTTCATATATTATTCGTAAAGTAAATTTATATTCACATTATTTTGCACATTTTAACTTCCAAATTTTTTAAATCGAATTCACCGCCTTCCTACTGCAATTTTTGTGTTACGGAAAGATTGCCAATTTCATTTATAGCTTTCCGTCCACAACCCAGGAGCTGCCTCATGTCGGATTAGTTTGCTTGACACATGCCCTATCGATATGCCTAAATGAGATACAATGAATGAATCCAAATGATCTGAATGAGTCAGTGAAGTACACAAGGTTTTGATCCAGGAAGGTGAATTCGATGAAAAAACTAGTTGATTTAAAAAATATTTGTATTAAAGAATGTTAAGACGGCTGGGTAGTGAGTTTGACCTTGAAGAGTTTTTAATCGATTATTATCAATATCTTTTCCCAGTGTAATTGTTAACAAAATAGGGCTATGGACGTGAATTCAGAACAGTTCAATGAAAATAATTTCATAGTTTGGAATAAGTTATTAGTTTTATTTTGTCCAACAGGTGTTTAGAACCCGAAAATTTAGTAATTTTCGGGTGTTTAGAACCCGAAAATTTAGTAATTTTCGGGTTCTAAACACCTGATGGACACAATAAAACTAATAACTTATTCCAAACTATGAAATTATTTTCATTGAACTGTTCTGAATTCACGTCCATAGCCCTATTTTGTTAACAATTACACTGGAAAAAGATATTGATAAAAATCGATTAAAAAACTCGTCAAGGCCACGCTCACTACCAAGCCCTCTTAATTGGAGGTTGAAATGATATGCACAAAACGAAATAACATGAAAACACATTTATGGCATTTTTGACTGGTACGCTACCGGTACCGAGTGTATGTGGCGTGTCCGACTGGGAAAGTGCACTTGCACTAGGGCAGGGGTTGGCAACCTGCGGCTCCTGGGTGGTTCTTGAATGGCTCTTATTGCTCTATATTGCCCTAGTGCAAGCGCACACTACCAGTAGAATACGCCACTTGCACTCACTGCAGCTCAGTGCAAACCTAGTGCTGCCAGTCGAAAACGCCACTAGTGTGACCAGTCTAAAACTCATATCTAGTCTCATATCGGTCCTAAGTTATCAAGCATGGAGGCAGAATAGGGAAGTCTCCTATAAAATAGATTTCAAAATTGTATTATTAATATGGTACCTAGTTGGAACGTTGCTGAACACATTAGGTACTTTTGCTGTGGGTTTAATAGTTTTCTCGGAATTGATTTACTAAGTTTGATATATTTCTTCTAACTTTAAAATAGGAAAATTGACATTGACATCAGTATTTAACCATGGTAGGTAATACATTGTTGTGGACTTAGAAATGACATCATCTTCCTGATTCTCATTACAAGTCGTTTTTCCCGCCAAAATGTCCCATGATGACATTTGAAATTGATTTTATTGAATGCAAATTTTCCATTTCTCAAGTGATAGGAGGGTTTGTGTGTACGAATTTACCGTAATAAAATTAGAGGAGACTTCCCATTTATTGTCTCATCTTTAATATGCCATGCCTTAATTATGGAACATCTGGACTGGAATTCACTACATATCTCAAAATTACAAAAAAAAATATCTATCTCTTGATTTGAAATCTACCTCATATCAATATCTTTTCTCTTCTTTATATGTGACATCACCTATCACTATCAGTCACCTACCTTACATCATAATTAATTAACCTATTTTTTCAACAAACATATCATACCTATTGATGTGAAATTATTATTTTCTCATCAGAATACAACAAAACACACCATAACTGTAATCCGAAACGACATTTAAAAAGGATATTTGCAGAGAACTATGGCGCCATAAAACCTGAAATGATTGAAGAGTCACCCCTGATGACTCCCAATAGCTGTGAAAGTAAGGAAACATGGCTATGCATAGGTATATTGAATTAAGGATACTGCTGACAATAATAATATATGAAGACCACACACCACAAAGAGCTGCCTTCCAAGATGCGACGCACGTAAACTCGACATTAAGCTGCCGCCCTCCATAGTAACGACCGTGAAATTTACGATACGCCTTCAGAGCATATCGTTCATTAGTGAACTCAACATAAACGTTTCCTCGGAGGTGAGGCTCGCCATTGCAGCAGACTTTGAATTGAACTACGTCGCCGTGCTCTTCAAACTCTGGCAAGACATCATCATAGAACTCCTTGAAGTCGTTGTAAGTTTCAGACTCTTCATATTCGAGCATCAAGTCAGTGTCGTATTCCACAGCCATTGATTGACTCATGCCGAAGTGGGAGTAGAAAGATGGGATCAGTAACACTTTACTGATTCCAGGTCTTTTGTGATTACTAAGGAAATCAGAAAACATATCATTAGTAGGTATTAATCTAACATTTATGACTAGAGAGTTGCATATAGCCTGTAGGACCACCACATATTGCACTCTTTTAAAAGGTAACATTATGTGAACAAAAGTTTACTCAACCGTTGTAATTAAGTAATATCAGATTATGAGCAATATTTTACCGTGAACAACGGTCGCCAAATCTGCAAGCACCTGTCTTTGAAAAGAATGGACACTGTTCTTTGTCAGGATGGGTTTCAGTGGATATATTGGCAGCAGGGGGAAGCTCCCCACCCTTCTTCACAAAGTCATCAATTTGCTGCATTAGTTCATCTTGTTTGCGTTTCTTTTCTTCCTCTATTTTCTGCTTTTCATCTTCAATTATCTTTAACCTAGCTTGCTCTGCTTCCCATTCTCTGCGAATAAGTTTGTCTTGCTCAATCTTCTCTTGCCGAGCTAAAGCTTGCCTCTCTTTTCGTGCTATGAATAGTTTTTGAGCCAATTCCTCGTTTTCAAGCCACTGTTTATGTCTCATAACTTCTTGTCGGGATTCTTCTTCCATTTGAAATGTTTCGAGAGCATGTTGTTCTGCTATGAGAAGGCGATGACGTGGTGATTGGTCAAGAAGTTCTTGCTCCGCATTTGATTTTGTTTCTCTTTCCTCAGCCTTCATTTGACGCATCCTTTTTCTCCTTAATTTTTTCGCTTCTTTGCGCCAAATTTTGTGTCTGAAACAGGGACAAATCAAATGTAGAACTAACAAAACTTACAGGTAGGTACCTTGCAAATTTGAGCATTGAGATAATTATTAATTATTGAAGCGATGAAACACAAGTGCAGAGCTTCTAGGAACAATTAGGTAGAATTCAGGCAGAATTGCCAATAAAGAATGAAAGAATTGCCAGTGCTAGAGTCTCTCTAGTAGCTACAACAGGAACAACTCCTTTGAAGCATTTTAGTTTCGGCTCTTTCCAAGGTCTTTAGAACAGAAACGTACTAAAGCATATTAATTCGCATGCAATACGAAGGTTTGCTTATCAATGCATTACACAGAGCGTTTTCCTAGTATGTTTATAAAGCAACGTCCTTGGTGGCAATATAGAGTAACAAATGTACTAGGTAGGTACCTACTAAATGTTCTACCTAAGTCTAGAGGTACGTTTACAGTTCGGCGTTCGACGCTCAGCGCTCGACGCTCGAGCGCTCTGGCGTTGGAAAAGATGAACCAAGTTTTTCTCGAGCGTGCCTGCGCTGGGCGCTCTGGCGCACGAGCGTTCACCCTCCTGATTGGCTAACGCCGAGCTCTAGCGCTGAGCGTCGAACGCCGAACTGTAAACGTACCTACGCCAGAGCGCTCGAGCGTCGAACGCCGAACTGTAAACGTAGCTTAGGTCCTACCACTGAGTCTTACGTACATTGTACTAAAAAAGAGCAATAAAAGCATTCTTAACCTCACTTTATAATTACGGATGTTACGAAAGCAAATATTAAGATAATTAAAGCAACCTTTTAAACATATTTACCTTCCCATTCTTTAATACACGCAGTTGATGGTCCTAGTTTAATGTATAAAATATTTCAGCGCTTTTCATTTTGTACGTACAAATTCAAACTCTCTGAAATACCAAAAACGCTTGCTGGTGGAAGTTAAAAGTTTCCTTTTGTTGGTTGGTAGAACCGTAGGCGTAGCGTTTCTTTACCACTTTTACCAACAAAACAGCCAATATTTCGCGCTACTTTTTAAATGTAAATGAAGTGCAAAGAAACAGAAAAACTAAAGAAAATGAAGGGTACGTACAGGGGAAGAACGCTGTTAGTCCCATTAGGAAAAAACTGCGATAAACGAAGTTTTATGTTGAAACTTGTAGGCAGATCGATATTTCGATTGCTTTTTTCAAGACTACGAGGAAATAATTTTAAAAAATTGACGGAATATTCTGAAAGCTCATAATAAAAAATAAAAATCACTGCAAGATGACACAACTCAATTTTTTTTTAAAATGGACTTATAGCTTTCTTCCCCTGTATCCTTCAAATATTAGTTACAACCTATTTACAACCTTATTCTACTAAAGAGAGCGAAAAATTACGAATTTGTTGACGTATCTAACTCAAAAATCATATTTTTTGAGTTACAGACAGTCATACTTTTACGTTTGTGAGAAAATATAAACTTTAAGGTTATTTTATATTTTTCAAATATTGTATCAATTTTATAAAAAATCTTACGAGAATAAGGAAAATCAATGTTCTATAAACGGACAAGTAAAACTCCATAATGTCAACCTGTGGCGGGCGACGGGTGATATGATAAATCTTTGGACACTACGGAGTACGGAACAATCACAAATACATAGAAAATAAAAATAAAAATGAACATTGAATCGTGGAACATAAAACATAAAACATAATACATCATAAATCTTAGACAGTGTTGGTAATGGTAATGTGTCGCGATTGGTAGATTTACAGTTAGATGATAAAACAAAATATAATTTACAAATTACGGCATGATGTTATAATTGAAATGTTACATGATTGACATGATTACTTATATGTTATGATATGATGAAAATTCATAATATTAACATGCCATGAGGACCTTTGGCGCCCGTAGGATATCTGCCAGGGGGGGGGGGGGGGGGGCAAGGCAAGGAAAACAAAGTTCCCCTGCTAAATGGGGGTGATGGGGTCCCCCACCTTGCCCCGCAGGGCGTTTTTAAGGGTTTTTGATTATAACATGAAACTAAACGTAAAAAACTAAAAAAATCGTGTTTTCCTGACATCCAGTGGAGGGGAGGGGGGGGGGCAAGCGCCCCTCCTCCTTGCCCCCCCCCCCCCCCCTGTGGACGCCCAGGACGAGCTTTCAGACATTTTCTTTTCGTCGCGCCATAATATACCGGGCATTTTCAGCCCGATTTCTGACTCACACACAGTCAATTTATGCTGGGAAAGGAACATATCAAAAGTTCATTACCCATAATAATGCGTTTCTTTTCTGAGAACTTTTGAAATAACTCGTTCATTATTTTACTATGTGAATGTGAGGGTTCAAAAGTTAATACATTTGTAGAGAACTTGAATTTGTAGAGTATTTTATTATATTCTAACTTCTAAGTATTCTATTTCTATTTCTATTATTATTATTATTCTATTTGTAATGCAAAATAAAGAAAATTCTATTCTATTCCACTCTTCCAGTTGCCTTGATCATGAGTTGATTGATCTTGATTTATTGACGCTCACTGCCAGCTATAACCAAAACGACATTTTAAAAACAATGGAATTCTAAAATCTATTCAAATTCAAAATGAATTGTAACATCATGCATCAATTGAGGTGAAAAATCAATCAAAATTTTCGTATTTTACTATAATTATTTCCCCAAATTCCTTGTTCACTGCTTGAAAATGTCGTCTGCGAAGAAAAGTACAAAGCCTACACAACTCGTATTGAGTGCTATCGACGTTCTAAAAGGTATACACCTACCTATAGGTACATATTTATTCTTTTGTTCTAACATATTATAACAAATCACCCAGCAATAACGTTCCAAACGGCAAACTCGTAATGTCTGAAATTCCCTCTGAATCTTCCAGGAACCAGAGGCTCGTCTTTGAAGGAAATCACCAGCTTCATCGCTGCCGACTGCGACCTCACGAAGGAGCAGGCTGGCCGGCGCGTGGTGTTGGCGTTGAAGAAGGGCATGGAGTACGGCGTCATCGCCCGCAACAAGCAGGGCCTGTACCAGTTGAAGACCCTCTCCACAGAGAGTGGCAAACGCCGCCGACGCAGCGACAGCTGCACGGAGGCTGCTACACGTCCCAAGAATGTACGACGTAGCCAGAAGGTGAGCAAGAAGGTTGGTCGCCGTCGCAGGAGCTCAAGCAGGCCGGCTGTTACACGTCGCAGGAAGGTCAGCAAGAGAGGAGGACGCCGTCGCAGGAGCTCAAGCAGGACGGCTTCCACACGTCGCAGGAAAGTCAGCAAGAGAGGAGGACGCCGTCGCAGGAGCGCAAGCAGGACGACTGTTACACGTCGCAGGAAGGTCAGCAAGAGAGGAGGACGCCGTCGCAGGAGCTCAAGCAGGACGGCTTCCACACGTCGCAGGAAGGTCAGCAAGAGAGGAGGACGCCGTCGCAGGAGCTCAAGCAGGACGGCTTCCACACGTCGCAGGAGGGTCAGCAAGAGCGGTGGACGACGTCGTTGAAGGAGGACGTCAATCTGCTGTGGCAAATCAAGTTCCCTGCAGTAAATTACGTTTCTATCATCTTTCCTTTAAACTTCTTTGCTACTACTTTTCTTTATACTCTGTTAACTGTATGCATTGAAATCTTTTGGACTGTTTTCTTGATCACTCATCTAACACTATTTTACTCATAACAAATAAATGTAAGTGTTACCTTGCTACATTGTTTCGTTTCGTTTCAATGTTTCATTACAAAGCGTAGCAATTAATTAATTGAATTTATATCCAATACACACTAGCAACTTGGCCAACTTGGTTCTGCATGTGCATTATCACGTCATCACCAAAGTGACTCAGAACCAAGTTGATCAACCAAATAATTTGATCATCGAGGTGCTTTGATCAACTTGAACTTCATGTCTAAATCAAGACACAATCCCGAGCTGTGGTGATAAAATAATGATATGACGTAGGTATTGAATGTTGATGTTTTTGTTTTGAAACTTATTCAAAACATAAACTAATTATATAAAAAAGTGGAATTAACATATGATGATAACCTTTCTTCCTTCTTAATTAATACATTATTATTTTTATCTTGAATGCCTGTTGAGCCCAACATCTTCCAGTCACGTGATCTGTTGATGCAGCAGAAGCATAACGAAATTCAAAGTAGTATTTGGATTTGAGTCATAATATTATTGAAGTAAACAGATGATTTTCAATCAATCATTGAAAGCTTTGGACTGAAATAAATCAGGGTCAAATACACCTCACCTTCTGTTGAAAAACTAGACTACGAGGTATGTTGCTATATTTTCTCCGATCTTTCAAAGAGATGAAACTCGTATAAATGTGAGTGTTCGGGGCTCATAAAACGTCCTCGGTTGATAGCGAGCGATATAATGTTTTAAGTCATTAAAGCTCTGATAGTCGTTGAAAGATTGGTCAGAACAGAAGCAGGGCAAAGCAAACTGATCTAGAGATTTGTTTAGCGAGCGTAGCGAGCGTTTCTACGGGACTCTTATGCCACTTTCTCTGTTTGTTTGTTTGTTTGTTTGTTTGTTTGTTTGTTTGTTTGTTTGTTTGTTTGTTTGTTTGTTTGTTTGTTTGTTTGTTTGTTTGTTTGTTTGTTTGTTTGTTTGTTTGTTTATTTGTCCATCGCATATTGGAAGACCGAATGACCAATCAAACTGAAATTTTGAACATACACTAATTAGTGTATGTTCAAAATTTCAGTATATATTAATATCATTCTAGAATAGGCTGTTATTGTTTTTGAGCAATATTCAAAAAGTTGATTATTTTTAATAGGACCCTTGCCGCGCGGCACCCTGCTGAGTGACCCAAGCCAATAATCAATAATTTGCAAACTTTTTGAAGTAGGTAATACGATTTTGATATTTCTTGAATTTCCGTAAATCTTAGCCAGAGTAAATATATATTTGTTAAAAATATTACAATTTATTTCAATCTGCATTAGTATATTAGAGGTATAGCGCGTATCGGCGCTCGCTTATCAACGCGTTACAATGAGCGTTTTCCTAGTATCTTGCAAGGACAAGCAGTGCTATAAGGTTGGTGAGATAAGCTTGCCTAATTCCTAAGACAAGACAAACTTTCGAACCATTTACATTGTGAAAATAACGGCTCAAATATTACCTTTTTTAAAAATATATTTCACAGTTTTCGATCAAGTTGGAGATCAAGCCAATTTTATCCTTCAATCGTTTTCTAATGTAGAGGGTTTGAAATAGTACATTTTACAATAGAACCCCTTAGGCCGGGTATGACTAACTCTGGATCAAGTTAACTTCGATCGTTATAATAAGTAGAGTGAATCCTAATTCTTCTGGTTGTGAAATTCGCGCCAACTGGATTCATTGGCTATTAACCACCGAATGTGAAGTGCCAGCAACGTACGTATCCATTGCAACAATGGAATTCATTGCTGGACTAGTTGGTTTCTATAATAGCCAAAGTTTGAACCTAAAATGCACTCCTCGGCATGCTCCAATTCAGTGGCGTGCCGACCTATCTAAATTTGGTGCTCGAGCACAGTCATTTTTTGGGGGTGGGTGGTCCCCGCAAGGGGACCTACCCACCTTGCGACACATTTTATAATGTAACAGTGATACATTCTCCACTAATACAACTTAATGTATTCACACAAACATGGTGATGAGGGTGTATACGTCGTTTTGCTGCACAGCAAACAGTAACATTGTAAATATCATTAAAGGAAAGGGAACAAAAGATTTTTATCAATAAATGTATAAATTAATTACTTCCCAGAGCTAAAACTTAAATAAATTACTTCACTTTATTTGTTTCTCTGTAGTTTTAAGAGGTGCTTCATCAAACATTAGCAATGATAAATTATTTTCAAGTCTAAAATGCACCAAAAACCTTCAAAGTTGGTATTGAAATTGAATTTTTTCCGAGGCTATGCTCGCACCCCGGACCAGAATGTACCTACTGCGGGGTCCTCTCCCCAGACCTCATTGCGATCGCTGCCAATTTTATGTTCTTGACCATTGGGGGTGGGTGGGTATACCCATCAATGAATAAGCACCGGTCCTCAAGATAGGTTCGGCACGCCACTGCTCCAATTATTGGCAAGTTGATTGGCAAACCAACTTTGGCAAATGAGTTCGCATTCTTTATCACATAATTCTTGGACCACTTCTAAGGGTGTTGCAACGTTGCTTTTGAATAACGGTTTTCAGAGTCTTGTAAGACTCTCCCCTCACCCTCCTCCAACCAAAAAGACAGGCTATCGCATCTCAATACGGTGGTTGACCTGATAGATAACTTTTCTTGAGTAGGTATAGTAAAGAAGTTCAGTTTTCCCTAACAGATTTCTTATCAGCGAAATACTCAGATTTATGACCACTTAAATATAAAGGTCAAAATCTAAAATTAGTAAACAAACAACAACCAAAGATGAAACGTATAAATTTTTATTCTCACAAATTATTTGTGATGATGGCTTCCAGCTAGGCTTTATTAATTTGCAGCTCCTCATACTTGGAGGTATAAGATCGTTTATTTGGAAGTTTAAAATAATGAACACCACTTAATTTTATGTCGCCTGTATACAAAAGGATGTATACACTTGCATTATGATACAATAACACATTCATGGAACTTCTTTTGGCATTGTTATTAGATGGATCAATGTGTTTACTTGCATATTACTTTTGGGATAGCTGTCCTAAGCTGGTATCGTCGCGAAGGGGCTCTATAACTAAAACAAAATCTCCTGATCTCATACTGTAACGTGCATGCCATCCATACACGAGTGAACATTTTCAATTCGTAGACCGATTTTTTAATTTTCGAATACATGTATGATTAGGGATAACTGACTTTATGCGACCGGGTGTACGCTTATAAAGTCCATCAGGGGTTGTTTCAGAGTGTTATTTCAGTTTATAAAATTGTTGACTTTCATTGTAGGAATTTGTAAAATTCTGATTTTGTTTTTCATTATGACGGGAATTGTGATTAGTGAACCCTCGTCTAACAGACCTGCCTCCCCCCTCCCAACCCACCCACTTGCGTTCAAAGTGGGTTACGAGGCTCGCAGTTTCAACAAGGTTATCACGGCGGGGAGATTGAATTTCAAATATAAACAAAGAGACTTAAAACTGGTTGGAATTGAATATGATCCATGGAGTTATAACCACTCAGAAGCGTTAAATAAAAAAATAATACAAAAAATATATAGACGATCCAAGTTTTAGAAATCCTTGCCAATCGATTTTTTGAATGTTTTTTTTAACGAAATTGATCAGAATATGATGAAGATAAACAAAAATGACAGTGGTGGATAGAAACGGAAAATTAAATCGGAAATTAGAAATGACGAAAATAGCTGCTGGTTCCATTCTTAGAATCTAAATTAGGTACTACCTACGTAAAAGCATCAATGAGAGTCGTCATGCACCCACGAACTCGATTGTGTCAAGTCTCCACGAAAAGCACTTGTATTCAATCATCAAATTTCGCTTACGTAAACGGTGGTTTCGAAGGAAAGTAGTTTCAATTATTTATAGATTCTCGTGCGCATCTAAGACCGAAGTTTTGTTGTTCTTTCCAGCACCACCACCCTGCACTGATGTGCCACTTGCCTCCGCTCTCTACACTGACAATAAAACGATTGTTTGTTATACTTCAGAGAGACCGTGGAGGAGATACACCTCGCTCTTACAGTTTGTGTATCCGAAAGAGTATCAAATTTATTTACGCCCACGCTCTCTTTCTATTAAAGCTCTGCGGTAATCGAACTTGTGTCTTGGAAGAAGAGGGTGAACTTCACCGGCTGGATGCAGAGGGTGGATTATCAGGTGGGTGGTTTGGCTTCTGTAACTGACAGATGGGCATGTATGTAAACAACGCAGGGGGTTGGTATTTCAACCCCACTTGGGTCAAGTTCGACACAGTAAAGCGTTCAAAATAACGTCATGTTTTGTGTTCTTCCTGACAGGTCTATTTACTTCAAATGTTCCTGTTTCTGTGGCCGAATTAATGATTTCGCCAACATCGAGAAGACTCGTAAAAATAAGGAATAAAATGTAAAACGTCCGTCATTAAATAAAGTGTATATTTACTTGACTTGATTCCAATGATTGGTGTGTTTTATAAATAAATGGTTCTGAATTGGACGGAGATAGAGTGCAGCTGTTCTTCATTTCTACTGCCCTCACATGTGTGATTCGACCTTTCATTATCATGACGTTATCTAAGTGGTGCGGTCGCATCACGCAGCCCATCACTAGCTACTTGCACAGTGGTGGTTCACGGATCTGAACTTTTGGGATGTGTCATATTATTATATTTGTTCAAGACCGAAGAAACGTAAGAAGAATAACGCAGTTTATTTAAGAAAATATTTCCAATAGACCTGTTGCACTTTGTATTCTTTTTTCTTTGCTACCATCGTATAACCGATGTCTTACACTACCTTCTTATCCATACATTTTCGTAAAAACGCGTTTTTGCACAAACAAAATATCGTACAAAATTGTGTCTTGAGCATTGTTACGATAAATGTAGCGCCATAATTCGCATTTGCCCCAAATTGATATTCAATTTTAATAAAGGAATAATAAATAAATGAATGAGGATATGTGCAAGTAGTCACGTGCTCTTCTAAACGGTTTAAGAAACTCACGTCAATATGAAAGATAGCGTCACTCGTGACTTTTAAGGCTCTTCTTTCTCTACGTGTTTGTTTGTTTTTGTGTGTTTTGCCTTCACTTGTCAGGCTACACCGTTCAACCAATCCATTTTTGAAGTTTTTTACATTTTACGGACACGGACACGGGACGACACTCGTTCCTAGGGCAAACTATTCGGCTGTATAGAGCAGCAACTTTCACACACATATTAATTCGCATGCTCGCTTATCAACGCGTTGCACATAGCGTTTTTCTAATTAGTTACTACACCTGTTGGGAGTAGAATGAGTTATACAACAACAGTTCAGTTTCAGTTTTATTTCCATTTGTCAAGGCAATACAATGTAAGTACATACACGTAATACACAAGCTGTGACCCATAAGCTTTATGCTTTTTTAGGGTATTTGGAAAATCTTAGTTACTAGGTAATTTATTAATAGGTACTTAATGCAAGTTCTCAGTAAGGTGTGATTCTATCTAGTATTTTATTTAGATTCTATCTAGCATATTTTAAATTGGAACATGATTATCAGATAAAATTAATAATAATAATAATAATAATAATATAGATTGATATATTATGTGGAATAGGTACATATATTATATTCATCTAGTGCTGTATATGCTAGGTACCAAGCTAGGGTACCAATGTGCCAAGGTTCAAAGCTAGGTACCTTACTTTGTCACTTTGATATCTATGCTAGTTGTTAATAGTTGACGATCATGCAGAAATTCTTCTACAGAGTAATATGCTTTGTTCATGAGAAACTGTTTCACTTGATGTCGAAAAGCTACGTATTCACAACAACAAGAAGACAGTGTAAATGAAACAGTAATTGAACAGACAATTCCTGTCTTGTAGAGTTGTTCATCACGACAAGAAGTTAATTGTAAAACTTGCGACCAACTTGTATCAACACTCAATGTGTTGTCAACTTGTAACTCAGAAACTGCAGTATTTAGTATTTAGTATCGTAAACTGATGAACACAGTTTGTCATAAATGAAGAGGAGACGCTCCCCGAAACAATTAAGCTTATGTAATTTAGTAACAGCACCTCTGGTATCAATGAAAATACATTTCAAACGGCATTACAAATGGTGTCAGAAGTTGGTTTGTCATTCGATGTATTTCGTATTAAAGACGAAATTGCATATCATAATCTCATTACAAAACAATATGTGATTCCAATATTTTATCCAGTTAAAATAAATGTAAAATAAATTAAAAAAATTAAAAAATTAAAAATAAATTCAACATAATGTCATCAATAATGCTAATTGATTTTAAACCAACTACACGAAATCGCAGAATGATAAGTACAATTATTTGGAGTTATTGCCCATTCTACAAAGCATGATCCACACTCATCTGACCTCAGCACTTTGATTGGCATTTTTTGGCACGTTTGCTGATACGATAGTGAAGCAAATTAATTAAAAATGCTATTGTTAAAGCAGACAATGTGGTTTTCTGTGTTTGTAACGCTTACACGTTAGGGACATAGTTACTGTATAACTTACTTGACAATTAAATACTCTGATTCGAACGCGTAGAAACTTATTCCGATTAAATAGAATGAGAGGACAAGTGAGATATAGGTATACAGACAGACGACTCTAAACGTTTGTGAACTGATTTAAAACTGTTCCAAAAGTTTACTGAGAACGTTATTGAACACAACTTTCAAATAAATGGGTAAGCCCAGTAAAGTACCTACTTGTATTATTTGGCAATGGCAGTAAAGTTCCAGCACATAAAGTTATCAACGAAAAGAAATGCCTAGGCCCAATACACCCTAGAGTGTTATCGTTCATATCTATCTAGAGTGATTCAAAAGTCGAACAAAATCACCATTATCTTTCATATTCCAAAATGTAGGTTTCATACTTGTCTGATGTTTTGTCTTCCGGGATATTTTTATTATTAATTACTCCCACGCGACGAATAACATATTTTAGCATTCCTATCGTTTTTATTCGCCGGAGATCAATTATCGGATTAATTCTTTATTGAACAGTTCTTGAGGATTGAAAATTATTACCACTTTGGCGCATACTAAAAACTCAACTACATTAATTTGTTATCAATATCGATCAATTACATAATTCCAAGTATGATATTGATCGCATAATTTCAACTTCTGTTTCCAATCAACTCAAGCCTGGGGTGGTGATTTCATTTCAATTCAATGATACAGAATGAGGGAAATTCAATTATTGTGTTATCGATCAGCGTTAACTGAAGGACTCCGTTGTTCTATCGGATTACCGCGGACAATGGGATTGAAGATCGAGGGTCAGTATATTGTTTTTCAAGTTCATTGTTTGATTTTCGTTGAAACATCACTGTGTTTTTCGTAGACTTTGTCTGATCCTCTATTGAGTAATGAGAGGAATTTGCATAAACTATATAACAGAACAACGACTAATACCGTTCCACAGACGTTTTACAAATTGACGTTTCTCTTTGAGTCTGTTTCCAATTGTATCATTTGCTCCGTAGAACGTCCTTATTCTAACCACGTCGTCGTCTCATATTGAATTCTGGTTGTTTTTCACTCGCCACTTGCCTCAATAGAACGCACTCCCAATGGGTGGGCTCCAGCTACCTTTACCCTTTCCATGAGCTAATATACTTCATAAATCATCGACAAAGACTTATTAATTTAGATATCAATACATTCATCTCTTCTTAATTTAGTCGGCGCATGCGTGCTATCTAAATGGCTCTATTCTAAACAAGGCATATTATTCAGAAGCTTCTGAAAACAGAGCTATCCAGCGTCCATCACTCTCAGTTCAAATGAATTTAACGCGCTTCTTTACCATGATGAATGCTCAAATGTTATGGGCATTATTTTTTAGAAAGGCGCCGATTGTTTGTTACAAAGATACAATTTTTTTCACGTCGGTCTTCGTACTAACGAGTTCTCGACTACGCGATGAGTGAGTTCTTTATGCCTCGCTGGGAGATTGCACTATTTGGTCCAGAGTCCGGAGTCTGGAGGGGTGCGCGCATGCGCGACAACTAGCCGAGAATTGCGCGGGAGATCTCATCTCGAGGAGAGGGTAGGAGATGCGAAGATTAACTGTAGTGGCAGGCGATCGAGTTTAGTCATTACACACGATCGGTGAACGTAGGTCGACTGTTTTACCGGTCAAAAGTCCGATTCGCCGCTCACTCGGAACTTAAGACATTGGAATTGAAAGAGATTGTACGATCTGATAAGTGAACATGTTATTCAAACTTTAAGATTAGCAACACATTTAAACGTCTTCAGTGTATAATTTATTCTCTGCGTATGAACATCGCGGCATTTAATTGGCAAGAAATGCGGTCTGCAACGATGAATTGGTTAACAGTAATTGAGGTTTTGCTTCCCCGACGGGAAAGGTGTTGAGTTTTGATTTGCGCCGAAGATGTCCGTCGCGAGACGCCCGCCGAGGAGGCGTCGAGCACTCAGCGACGACGCCGTCGACGACGTCGAGATGGAGGCGGCGGCAACAAGGAATGCGATTCCCAGAGGTGAGATTTCAGAGATTTTATCCAAGTCCGGATTTGTAATATTCTGTCGTCTGCAGAATAAAGAATCCATGTAGGTATATTATGAAATCGTTTTTACAATAATAGTACATTCTTTTTTGTAAGAGACATTGATTTAAGTATAGGTATCTAAAAGTGATAAACTAATTTGTACATCTATTGTTTGAAAGGATGCATGTTCAATAAAATCTTTCTTTCCTAAGAACTCATCTTCAATTGATTTCGAATTCTTTGAGTTCTGTAATTGAGTGGATTGCCGCTCGAATAATAAAACTCGAGTACAAAACATAATAAATTATTCCTTAGCCGATGTTGAGTAAATGCTTTGCCTGCTATCCTTTGATGTAATACCTAACAATATTACCATGTTTCAAAAATACAAAATTTTTACAGACAAAAGAGCTTTGTATAACGCTTATTGCTAAAGAAAGTTATTCAAAATCTATCAAAATCCCTGAACTTATTACAGCTACTAGAAGAATTTCCATAAAATTCCGACTACTGTACAAGTACTCTAGAAATGCCTCGAGGGTTTTCGGATGAATAACTTTTCTCAGTTTGTCGGGAAATTTGTTTTTCGAAGCAACAAATGATTTTTAGTGAATTATTGCGATCATGAATCAATAGTTTACGTCAATGAACGATTTGTACGGGCATTATCCTTCATTTAATGCTTTGTTGAAAACAAACGTGAAGTTTACGCTTGTGACAGTTCGTATGAGAAAAGTTTTGCAGTCACCTCCGCATAAATTTAAATTTATATTATATTATATATTCGAACAATACGGAAATGAATGCATTCAAATCTAATAAATACTTATCTACTTATTCTACTAAGATTTGAGACCTTATTGTATACGAATAAATCAGATGCCGTACAAACACCAGTTTTCCGTTTCTCGATACGGCGCCTGCGGAGTTTCTAAGCGTTCATTATTATGTTCCCTTGATGATCAGTATGAAAATGATGCGTCATTACAACAACAAAAACTGAAGGGAGGGCCTTGTAAGGGGGCAAATCCCCAAAACGTCTTTCAATGAAATGTCGCTATCAATCAGTCTTCCACTCGTTCATCCCCAATTGATCACATCTTAACTCTGAGAAATATTGAATAATGTAATTTACAACGCTTCTTCACACTGTTTTTGCGCAGAAAAGATGTTACATCTGTGAAACCCTGTTACTGCTGCAACACTGGATTAGTTTAATCCGGGAGTTTCGACCTTCTACACTCGAAACAAAGCTAAGGCGCAGTCATTGTCTCATTGTTGTGATTCGACAAAAAAATCAGACGCTTGCTTGGTAGCTTTCATTACTCGAAGACACCTCGTGTGATCTTTAATCTGTGGCCAAAAAAGCGAACAAACTTGTTAGGCGTCGTGCAGGAATAATGCAAATAAGTGATTAAAGCAACCTCTAATACGACTTGCTCTTGGCTAGTTATTTAAGATTTGAATGAAACTAATAAAATTCCCTTGTTCGATTGTGTTCCATGAATGGTGAGTTCGTGAAGATCTTAACGTTCTTCCAGTTAGATTTATTGCCTCGTTACTTTAAATGAACCAATTTAATGGTATTCTGATGTCCAGAATGGAGGGAGGTCTATAATATCGACGGATTGACAACTATTGATTACCAAAAACATAACAAACTATGGTAAATTTACCATAACATAATTTCGTGTGAATGTAAGCTAATGATGTGAATAATGATAATTTGGACTTTGATGTCCACTAGTAGGACATGTTTTGTATCACGACAGTTTATTTTATTGCTCCTTCGAGTTAAGTGCTCCACCAAATATACTGGTTTCAAGCTTACCAACACCTTACATACAAATAAGTATAAAGCACCGTAGGATTGTCAATTAATTAAGGTGGTGACATGAATGTGTCACTTGGAGGCGTGATGTAGATCGATAAACGCCCTTTAAACAGATCGTACTACTTCGAGTATTTACGAATGTGGTAGCGAGAAATTAATTTGTCTTCAAGTGACATTGTGAATTCTGGATTTCAGCTGTATGTTTCATTTCCTCATTTGCAATTAATTGAGAAAACATACAGGTGGCGTCATGTTTTTACAATCGTAGAAAAATGTTATAAATTCTTTGAAGAAATATCAGCTACAATATTTGAGAGAAATATTCTATTCGAGAGAAATGGAACAGTGCAATGGCAATGCACGTGTCTACGTAAAAAGAAAACATGAAATAAAACTCGCTCGTTTGAGCAGATTTGCAAAAGAAATCTGAGAGCAGTTTCGCCAACATCATTTACCAGTAATTTGATTTGATTTATTTTATTTATATATAAAAATCATATCGTATATATATTAAACAGCAATATACAGCTTATACCAGGCGCGTAGGAACTTTATTTTGACAGGGGGGGGTCAAAATTATAGGGGATCGATGGATGTCAGGAAAAGGTAGTTCACTGCTACAAGGGGTCTGGGGGACTCATCCTCCCAGTTGTGTGATATGCAATATTCTGTGGGAACTTAAGAAAACTTGTTTTTATAGAATTCCCAATGGCCCCGCAGGGCATTTTTTTACATCTTGATAAAAAAAAAATCGAATTCGAAGCTTTTTTGACATCTTTTTTAAAGAAATTTAAAATGTGTGTCCGATGCAATATTCTTGGGGATACAAGAGACAAAATAAAATTTTGTTATTTGACAAAATCCTAAATGGCCCCGCAGGGAAATACTTGAATTCTAGTGAAAGAGAATCGATTATGAATTGATTTTGGAATCAACCTTTGAAAAAGGTTGCAAGAGCAACAGCAATAAGCAATCAATAAGAAAAATCTGTATGTGTTTTGGAATCTATTAGTTTAACGTGTAATTATTTAATTTGATTCATGAGGATGATCATGTTGGACAAATGAGTAAATGAGTTGTCTCATTGGATAATACCTCTGTTCAATTAGTTTTGCAAAACTTGAGAAAATTTTGAGAATTCAACCTCATAATGGAGCAAATCTGTGCATTCTGTGCAACACTTAATCAACATTTGTGAATATCTGGATGTGTTCAGGATCTCTAGCAGGGGGGGGTCAGAGTCTCTAGCAGGGGGGGGTCAGGATCTCTGGCAGGGGGGGTCAGGCTACAGACAGGGGGGGTCCGTTCCCCCCTTTCCCCCCTATTCCTACGCGCCTGGCTTATACAGCAATATGTATAAGTAATATTAACATTATTTTACGTATTTCGATAAAAGGTTTACAGAGATGCATACCGGTACATACACATTACACACCGTACATAGATGTCTCTTTTGTATATTTTGTTCGTATCTCTGTTTTTTCTGTTATTGCGGCGAGGTCACTATTTCTCTGATCGAGCTGAAATGTGTAGGTGTAAGTAGGGTTTGCAGTAACACTATTTTTTTTAACAAATTCCTCCGATTACCTAGTTAAAATTAAGCAAATTTGTCATCGGTCGAAAAATTAAAATGTTCCGATCATATAGACCACATTTTAAATTATATTGATAGCTCTGCTTTTCAAAAAATTTCATATGCAGTACCGTGATCATCATATTATTATTATCTATTCATGTTATTATATCCATTGTTGAAAAACACTAAAAGATATGAGGATCGCGGTACTGCATATGAAATTTTTTGAAAAGCAGAGCTATCTAGATCATTTAAAATGTGGTCTATTGAAATGCTGCAAATTTTGAACTTATGTTGAAATTATTTCGGGTAATAAAAAGCGCAAATAAGTGAAATATTATATATATGTTTGTAAAGTTAATGCAAATGTTGGGCACATTATGTTTTAATTTTACACAGTTTTAATCACATCGGTTAAGAATTTAAAGACTTATTGAAAAATTGCTAAAAATCGGAATTCGAAATTGCTGCCAAAATCGATTAATCGAAAATCTGCACTTTGATATCACTGCAAATGATTTTTTTTGTCACCATGAGTATTAGATGGCGATTACCATAAGTCTATTACTATAGGTTGCAATGAAAAGCTGACAATGTAGTAATTATTTTATATTGTCAATTGGATTATATTATACATTCTGCGGCTATAATTCGGTTCGAGGTGTTGCATTACAAATACTGATTCGTTTTCAACGCGTTACACAAAACGTTTCCCCAGCACCTCGACAAGACAATATGTGTGTATGGGCGATATTAATGAGAAAACATTTTGAAACTTCGTGGAGAACTTGCGAGTCCCAGCTTAGGGTTTACATTAGTAATATGATCCACCGTTTTAAGTTCAACTATAGGTCTACCTCGATCTCGATTTGAATTATAATCTTAGTTAACAAACACATTCAAAATGTGTAATTAAGGTTTCCATGGTTGCACGATGTTGGCGTCGTCCAATGTTCCCGTTTCCCCCCACGCCCACGCGGATCCCTGTTGGGGTTGCATACAGGAGGCTGTGGATTCGGATGTGTGGAGAAGTGACGTAACCGAGAATTAATTTCCGGACTGGAGAAGACAGATCAAATACATTTAAGGTGGCTGGATCGATCGATTTTCTGAAGTATTGGAAAGCTTTCACTAATTTATTAAGTGTAAAAAAATCACGTTTATAAATTCTTTTAGCACATAATTTACTTGTATAATATACTGGGTAGTTCAAATAGACAACATTTAAATGGTATTTATTCGTTATCATTTTATTAAGAGCAATATTACTGCCCCAAAGAAGTTAGTTTTGAATTTGATATTGAAGAATTTTCTATAATTTTAACAATACGGTACAATATGGCAACATCGTACTTTCAAAATTTTGATTTGTGCGGAATCATGATGGCTGAGGTTGCTGAGCTTACACCTAGAGTTTACTTTCATGAAAAGTCAAGGTATCTTTAGTAGGCATTTAGTGCCTTCTAACTACCTTGAGCACTCCCATGTTGCCAAAAGTATTTTGACTTGATTCGCAATTTGAATTGAATCGCCTATAACTTTTTATTTAGCACACGATGATATTGGTTTATATGTTTTAATGAAAGTAAATAGATCAAAGATTCTTTCTTATATAGGTTTTTTGAAAATCTATCGAGCCAATTAAATAAAATCTTCATTTGTAGCAAATTTTTCAAACCTGCCATAAGATAACATGGGGAAAATACTGCTTTCTTATTCGCCTATCTCGAAAACAAGACACGGGAAGTATTTAATTTTTTGAAGTGTTGTTTAGTTTTGGGATACCAATGAGTGAGTACAGCAAAATTGAACACTATCTGAAAAAATGGTCGATCGACCCAGCCACCTTAATGACAGGTAAAAAATAGGATTTAAGTTAGAAGATACACTGATAGTATTCTGCATAAAAAGTCGTTATGTTTAAGGACAATGACTTACATTTCCGGTAATCGACCCCGATTCGATAATTTTGTTAAACTTAATTTTGGTGCTACAAATCATTGAATATATTTCTATTGAGTTTCTCATTATTTTCTCTTGTATTTTCGTCTAGTTAGGCCCGGAATAACCAAAGTTAAATTGTGCTGGATTAACTAACTTTTGGATTAAATTCAATTGTTTCACTCATTTTGAGGTATCTGATTGGCTGTGCCGCCAATTTAGACTTTAGTCCAAAATTTAGTTAATCCGGCTCAGATTAACTTTGGTTACTGGCCCTTATTAAATAATTTGCACTTAATTTTTTGTCCATGCCTCTGTAAGAGTAGGTATACTACCATTACATGATTCAATTCAATCGCGGAATAAAATCTCAAAAAGCAATTAAAATCCGTAGAAAACGAGTTTTCTTATAAGAGCATCTAATATCTTAAGAACATATTTATTTAGGAAATGCGTTTTTAGGTTTTGTGAAAATATTTACACAAACTGATGGACTGAATCAGGTGCAAAGGTCTGAAGTACTTACTCATCTTTTATATCACACCCTGAGACATGAATGTTGACACTTTGTCACTTGAAAACGTGTTTGACAATTGACAACACTCGTTCAGTCGGCGAAGAGAAGTCTGATCGTTTTCTCGCAAACATCGACCGAGAAGATGTGGAATCGATATTCGCTTGCGTGAGGAACTAGAAGAGAATTTGTTTGTACTTTGATCTCACAGAAATGGAATTTAACCTGAGAAGTGGAGGTTCGAATGCCACCCGATGGCCGTTTCTATATTTAAAAAATAGGGTTGAGTATTTGTAATAAATCCAACCTTTCGAAAGAAACGGATTAGCTGCTTCAGGTTCCATGTCAATAAATCCTTATTGTTGTTATCAATGAAATTAGAGCTCCTGCTCACCTACTAGAGTATCAACTCTATGAGTAGAGTATGTCAACTTATTTTGGGCAACTGTGAAAGGCCGAGAAAGATGACAATTCGTTTTTCAATGATATTATACACCTAGGACACTGTAATTTAAATTTTTAAAGGAATTTGAGAGTACAACAGACTACCAAAGGATATTAATACCTTAATTGGTCATTTAAACTCATTAAAACTCATTTAAAGACTGGAATGAGTTCAAGTTCTATGTGACATGTCATCAATGTTTAAATCGCATAATAAGTGATGTATTTGTGAATATTGAAGGTGATGGAAGGTGTAATAATAACTGTAATGTAGAATAGCATATATTCTAACTAAAAACATCATAAAAATATAATTACAGTGCCCTAAGTACCTAATAAGTGTAAAACGAATTGTCATCTTTCACGGCCCCACTTCACATTACAACTTTTGGACTACTTCGGAAATCGTTTTTCAGACAATCTGTTTCTTTTCAATACAGTTTTTACTTTTGTTGAGTGTTGTATACATCTCGAATAATCAAGCGAGCGTAGCGAGCGTCTCCACTTGAAACTTATGTCACAAATCTCTGTTCATTTTTTTGTTGTTGTTTATCTGTGTTTTTTGTATTACATTTCAAACGAAGCAACGGATCTGGCCAATTTTTTCACAAAAGATTCATTACTTTCCAACGCGGTGAGCTAATGATTTCCAGCAAAATAGGTATATTAATTTCATCGGAAACTTTATTTTTAGTTAGACTTAGCTTGACTAGAGAGCTTGACAATATGAAGAAACTCTGCGTCAAAATTGAAACTGGAATCGTTTGACCGATTATCACCCAATTTTGCATGGCCATTGGGACCAGCATAATAATTGATTTTTTTAAATCTGTAATGAACTTCAAGAGTTATCTACATTTTACTGACATTTTTATGCTTGCTTTGAAATATATGTCACATCATTTTTTATCACTGATTCTTTGATGCGGCTTCTTGATTTGGATTTTATTACTCAGTTAATTTATGAAATGTTAACATTATCTTATCTAAGTACACTCGACAATTCATTCATAATACGGTGTTTGAACGAAACGGATTGGCTGCTGGTCAGGTTCATTGACAATCAATCCTTGATATTATCAATGAAATCAGAGCTCACCTACTAGAGGTAGATGACGAGTAAGTATAGACTTCATCAGATGATGCCATCACATTTTTTTTCAGACAATCAATTTCTTTCAAATACCGTTTTATGAATTGTCGAGTGTACCATGATTGTGGTTTTTGAAAATTAACAAGAAACCGTTTGATTGATCAACTTAAAACTTTGCATGGTCATTGAAACTAATATTTTAGGAGTTTATGGAGATTTTCATACAAATCTGTGACGAAATTCAAGAATTATTGGCTATTAATGACATTATCGATAGACAGCATTTCAGTTCGAAGTGGTGCGCGTATCCGTGCTCGCTCATCAACGCGTTACACTGAGCGGTTACCAAGTATGATCAATATTCTATGACAATTAGCATCTCTGCATCACCACTTCTCATTATTACTCACTCGGTATGAGGACGCTAGTGTCGCTATGTGGTATTGAATTACGCCTACGGGTAATGATGTACTCGTTATGCTAGGCTCACCGAGCATTGGCTTCTACACGATTATAATTTAGTAAGTTCAATATTTGTCCATATTGTCATACACAACAACTAAAGCAACACAGCCCAGAGCCAGGGTTTTGTTTAATAATGTTCCCAGAGTGGTGCTTGCCTACACTCAGACAATAGCTATCAATTCCACTTGTTACATGAGAACACACGAAATTAGAGAATTCTAAACATACATGGTTACCTGGCAAGGTGAATAAAATAAGTAAAATTGTACAATGTAATAGATACACATGTGCAGGCGTGAAATGCGTATTATTTTCCATTGACTGTCCGGCCCACATTGTGTCTTTGATTTTAGTTCCGGGAAAAATAAATCCAGGTCCAATTTATGTGAGAAGAATTAAAATATTATTTGAATTCAAAAGTGAACAAAATCGGTTTCAGTCTATATAAATTATAGAAAAATGTTTCCCATATAAATATTTGACATAAAATACAAATAAGAACCATTGCTGAAACCTGGCAGGACCCACTTCCTGATACTTCTTGATAGCGTTAGCAAAATCAACTTCTCAACTTCAACTTCTTGATAGTGTTAGCTAGGATGAAATCAATGTAAAATCAGGTGCTTGCTAACTTGATCCGTTGACCGTTAGCTAGCTATCAAGAACTTTAGCAAGAGGTACAAAGACCGGCGCTAACAGAACTGTTCTAGGTGAACTAGGTGCCGGTGCATTTTCTTTTCGATTGATAAATTTGACGACAACTAAACTTCGAATGTTAAAGCTCTTGAATATTATATGTTAATCTCAAAGACATGCACAATTTGAACTTGATTGGAAAAGCGGTTTATTTTAACTATTTAACTAAACAGAAGATTTTGTCATAACCTACATGTCACTCCGGGTGTGGCAATTGTTGTGTGCAAAATTTCAGCTCCATTGGTTGGTCGGTGTGGCCTGAGTCTCTTTGACAAAACAAAGAGCCTGGAGGCCAAAAGTCTTGAAACTTACACTTTCAGGTCGCAAACTCTTTCGGACGTCAATAAGTACCGTTCACTATAAGAATGATCGACAATGAAACATTAAGTCAAGCCACTTATTTGATTGTCATCCAGCAATCTATTGCTAAACAGTTAACAGTAGATTTCAAGGTCGTCATTCTTACAGTGAACGGTACTTATTGACGTCCGAGAGCGTTTGCGTCCTGAAAGTGTAGTTTCAGGACTTGGCCTCCTGAAAGAGAGATCAGAAGAAAGCCATCAAAACACTATTGACTACTTCTCGATCATCGCGCCCTAGCGGCAGAAAAGATCGTCTCATCTTAGAAACAGCCTCCTAATGTTCTACCTCCGCCGATGTGTTTGCTTTTTGTAACGGTTCTCCTCTCAAAAGCTTCCTCGCTCGTGACTAAATAACGAGACAGAGTATCAATAAGTTCGTCGACGTCGTCAAGGGAGCGAGCGAGAGCGGCTTCTCCAGCGATCTCTGTCTGACCTCGGGTCAAAGTTCATCGCCAAGCGGCGGCTCAGGAGGTGATAACGCAATGAGCGATCCGATTGGTTACACACAGATGCGGACCAGGAAAACACCCCACAGTTTGGATCAACACTCATTAATTATCATCAACATGCAATTTCTGGGTCAAATCCCTTTTTATCGCACCTTACACAAGTGATTTTATGATTAAACAATTTTTAAAGTACCTAATCTTAGGGCTGGTTTTTCAATACTCTGTTAAAACCAGTTGTTAGGTTTCAACCGTCATTAAATTAATGTTTATGGCTGTTGCCATGGCAATATAGTCTTGTTGACATGTTTTAAAATTTAGCCGAGTATTGAGAAACTGGCCCTTACAAGAATAATATCTGTGTAAAAGCAGCGACCAAGTCTCCTTTCCTTAAAAAAAAAGGAAAATCAAACAATTCAGCCCTGAAAAATGCATTTATGGTGAAAATGTCAGTCGGTTAGGCTGTGCGCTGTTGACGGGATTTATTAAATTTTTGAAAGTCGATCCAATAGGCCGAAAATCCCATCAAATCCCATGAACTATAGGCTAAAGAGGACGGACGAATGCTTATGACGCTCATTAGGGACAAGATGATGAAGAACTATGACGTTGAGAAGGACGAGGTCGTGGCCTATTAAGGAACCTCCCCATCATTTGCCCCTCGACTTAGAGAAGTGATGTCAATAATTACTCAAATCCGCCATGACAGCAATTTGCGTGGGCTTGATACTAAGGTACTGCTTGTTTGTTAGCATAAGTACGTTGTTACCGTCGTGGAGCCTTCACAGGTATAAAGAGGGCCAGTAATAGGCGATTTCTCAACTGTTATGATATTGTAGTCATGGCAACCTGACACTGACGTCACAGTCATCAGTAGCGTATGTAATTGGGGTCAGCCATTTTTATATCCTATAAGTTTTACATTATTTACTCTTCAAGAAAAGCCGTAGTAAAACGTGATTCAATTAAATTAAATCCTTTTATAAAAGAATTCAACTTTGATCACAATATGTTGATCACAGCATCAAAGAAGCTCCATCAATATTAACGTTTATCAGATAATAATCAGAAAGACCTTTCTGGGTCAAGTACATGGAATATAATATTCAGCTGAGAAATGCTCGATCACGTATGTGTCCTCTAACATTTTCCGACGTTTTCCTCACAATTGCGTATTTTAAGGGCAGACTTGAAACTTTTAGAGTAAGATGGAAATCACTGCTCACTTGACAATGCCAATTAATAAACGACAATTTAATGATCTCTCACGAATCCCAGTCAATATATCATATTGAAATATCGTGTGAAACAAGTTATACTTATAAACAACATTGTCTTTGGTACTTTAAACATTAGCAAAGTTATCAACCACATAGTATCTTAGTTGCGATAATCTAATCGCTATTCCATTGAGTTCAGCGTGATAGGATTTTAATAACTTCCGTTAACGTTAACGTTCGAGTTAAATACTCGTCGTAGTACTACAAAGAGCGAGATTTGGAGCCGGAGGACTGAGCTTTTACATTAATAAATCACAACAAATAGGACAGAAGCAGCACATTACTCTTGTTTCCTTTTATATAACACTATAGTCTATTTTTTTGTCGAGAGAACAGTTAATATATTATTTTGATTATTTGTGTAATTATTATTAATGTGCCCTGCAGACAAGCCAAATGTGTGTTTTGTGGGGTATTTATTTACTATTCAAAAAGTGAGTGATTATACAATTATGTCGGTACCTAAACGTGCGAATGTATATGTACTCATTACGATCAATAATTATATCTCTCCACATCAATCTATGTTGACACATTACTAGGTACAGTAAAATATGTCTGTAAATACATTTCCAACTGAAACGTGTTCATTTTCACGAGGTTAATGTAACTTGGTCCATGCGAAGGCTTAGTTTTCACATGGAAAAGCCGCATGAAATGTCGATACTCACGTCTACGGATTGATCCTCAGAAGGGTTCGGGAATGATAAGAGGATGAACCTGGATTCTTCTATTGGAACTGGAGATATCCTAGGGGCAGTGCGCCATCCCACTATTAATCAAATTATAAGCCTCTGCGTTCGTTCTTCGGGCTTAATCTTCGGGAACAGAGAATCTCTTGTCTCGTTTCGAGAGACGCCATACTCTTACATATCAGCTAGGAAGATCACTATATCAGGAAAATAGTCATCTGATGGAATAACCACATCATTCTAATTGCTGTGTGGCGAAGATTAATTACATCGAGGTTGATTCGATATTAGAAGTTTTGTTTAAAGTCTAGATTACACGGCTCAATGTTTCATTCAATTCCTTGAATTCAATAATTTATTTATTGAAGGAAGCATAGGACCGGCTCTAAATGAAACGTAATTTTGACGTTTAGAGCGTTTGACCAAAGCAAAAGTACGTTTCATTTAGAGCCGGCCTTTCAATGCATTAATTATTGAATTCAATGAATTGAATAAAACATTGAACCTACAAAAAGTTGCGTTAACTTATAGGCTATACACATAAAGAACAAAATTAAGTTAAAATAATAACCACAATTTTCTCTATAACTTTGAATCAGAATAGGGAAGATCCAATAAATTAGATTTCAGAATAATGTTTACATTATGAAAGTTGAGAAAAGTGCCTGAACACAGAGATGGTATTATTTTTGTTATAAATGGTTTTCAATGAATTGATTTCAAAAAAATTATACATTTTCGAAATGTACAGTATAATAATTTTCAATGTGAGGATTCAAGGTTCAAGGCATTAAAATTGGGGGCCCACAAAAACACCCGAGTCCAGAGGCATGTTGTCAATTTAACATAATTTAGAGTGTTTTAATTATTTTTGACTGAGAACCCCGACTAATTACTAATATATCGTAATGAGCACTTTCAAAGGTAATTCCAAAATATGAGTGACTATGGTTTAACAAGAGATTATGTTAGTGTATTATGTTACTGAACATTACGTGTGTAGCAATAAAGTTTAGAGATGGTCCACAATTTTCTTTTCTCCTAACATTAATGATTGCCTGCTCTTGTGAGGGATTAGGGCGATTCTACCGATCAAGTCCACATGCCATTCTCAAAGAAATTCTCTTTCAGAGCTTCCAAGTCTCAACTATCATTTCTCAAGTACCTCTCCACAGGAGATTATTTTCTGTAAATCAATAAGAGAATGGAGAACGTAATCAATTTGATGAGAAACTTCAAGACATTTAGTAGTAGCAATACAACAATCTTGTAAGACAAGACGTAGTTGACAAATCGTCTATTTGGAGAAGTCGATTCAGAACAAACTTGAAGTTAGAAAGTTTAAATTAAAGTTGCCATGGTGATTAAAAAAGTTCGTTGTTTTGAGCTCGTAAATAAACACTTGAAACCCCCAGTAGAGCGTACAGAGGAAGAGCAATACAAGTCTATTTGGTACAGTTGAAGAAAACGTTTCTAAATCGAAAAGTCCAATACTTGCAATGAAAACCTTAGTTTCAATATTTGCTACAAACTGAGAGCATTTTGAATGCTAACAAACTTTTAACCAATGTCAGATGACGTCATAACGACTCGTTTTCTCCAAATGGACTTGTATCATTCTTCCCCTGCTTACCCTTAAAGTGTAATTACCAAAAGTGTTACCACACTTTAACTTGCAGTATCAAAGAGAATATTAATTTGTTAGAGTACCCTCTGACTAAGGCAAGGAAATTATTTACATGTTCCATTTACTTAAAAAAAAAGGTCAGGCAATTCGGCAAATTGTCTAATTTAAATATGGAGAGATTGCTTAGATTTTTTTTTAGAAAATCGTCCTGCGTCAGTGTTTGTTTTCCATACCTACGATTTAAGCACTCCCAAAAACAATGTATAATTTTCAGCAATATACGATCATCAAATTAAATCTAAAAACTTTTCTTCTTGCTGAATTCTATTTATTCGCGAAGCATATTTCCATCTCAGACGAACCAACGAACCAACGCGGAAAGGGAAGCATATCGTGCGTGCTCACTTCTAAACGCAGCCAATCAGAGCTCTGGAGCCTTAGAAACGAGATCTGCCAGTGGGGCGCCGCAATCAAGATGTCTACGAGCAATGGCCCATGATAGGCGCTCGCTGATCGACGTCGCTTGCCGTCGAGTCGAGTCGAGTCAGTGGGGAGCTTTGTTTCTTCACTTTTTCATGCAATTTCAAATCATCACATTGAGTAAGCAGCTCAAGGCTGAGTAAAACCGTCCGTAGTATTGCAGAAATCAGGGGTCACAGAGCGGGACCAAACAGTAAATACGTTACTCTCCTTAGTAACGTCCAATGATATTTTCTCAACAACCTATTCTATAGTTTCATAGGTAAATATAATATGTAATACAATTTTAAACACATCTTGTAATTTCTCGTTCCAACAAAATGTCAGGAGCTCGTACGAGCAGATATGCCCCACACGATTATCCTCTAGAAAATACCCATCAGGAAATGTCTTCTTTCACATGGCGAACGAAATTAGGGCAATCTTTCGTCCGTGCACAAAAGAGTATTTGTATGCCGATATCGCTCTAATTCTTATAAGTACTAAATACATGGTTGATTGCAATAAACTGATAACACTTCAGTTACCACAGACAAGTAAATAGCCTCCTTTATCCCGAACCCTTCATCAGCGATCACAGGGAACAGGGACATTTCAACACACATTTGTGACAAGAAAGAAAAAAGAATTGTGACATTTTATTACATCATGAAAGGCGAACTCCAAGCGATCTGGCGGATGGGATACGACTTTATATTTGTTGGGGATGCAAATAAAATAGATCTTGAGCCTCTTTTTGTAGCCTCACCCAAGAATCGGAGTCTTGTAATTTAATGTCAAGACATAAAACTGGGTGTTACTTCATTCAAATCATTGCCAATCAATGATCTTGTAAACAATTGTTGTTAAACTGTATAGTGTTTTTGTAGTGTTTTTGAAGAAGTATCTTCAGTCATACTGCATTATTTTAAATGAGAATTTGGCTAGATATCAATTCTTCTATTCTCATTTATCCTAAAATAATAATTATTTCACTTAGTCCACATTATATTATTGAAGTCTCTCCAAGAATCTCGGCTGTTATTTACCGACGTTAAGTAATAAAACAAAGAGAAGAAGCAACGCTAGCAGCTCTAACTACTCCAGAAGGGTGCTCGGGGAAACGAGCGTGCGATTGTTATGAGAAGATCTATTTCTGTTCCCGACCAACTGTTGCGACTGCGGTCCATCGGGATCCACTTAGCAAGATGACAGATGAAGAAACGCATCTTGTCGAATTAAAACTGTGAGATTCGCTTGAATATCGGATTACTCTTCCGCCCTTTAGGTTTGTTGGTTTGCCGGGCGGCGTCCATTGGTCAGCGTCTCTTCGAACATAGCTTCCGGGAAGCTTCTCATCTCTCAGAAGGAAATCAATCATAAGTACTGAAGAATGAAAGAGACCTGTTGCATATTTGAACTTATTTGTTTATTTTGCTATCATCAAAATTAAATATGCAAATTGTGTCAAACGGAAAATTATGAGAAAATGTCTCTTTAGTAGGTATGCTCCAGCTACACTAAAAAGGATAATTATTAATTTTACATGTAACTTAGTGGGTTACTATTTAGTAGGTTTAGTGGGTACAACTCCTTACCGCAGTTGAAATTTACAACTGGTGAGGAGAACCAGGCAACTCTACTAGGCGACTAAACCAGGCGACCAACTAAATGACATCTAAAAATAGAAGATTTCATTTTTAAAATGTTGATTTAAATCGCTTTTAAAATATCGTACAAAATCTCAGTTTTCTGCGTTGGCACCTGAACGGTCATCAAGGGCGCCTACACGGTGGTGGGAGGGGGCGCATGAGGGCCTTATTGACCGATGACACAAACATTTGTGAAATCTTTATATATTATTAATATTAATAAAATTATGTTAAACAAAGTTGCTATTTTATTCATCTCGTGCGTCGCATAACTTACATTCCTCACAGCTAATATTTTACAATATAACTCCATGATTAAGCGTTTATACAAAGCATCTTCAGAAGTCTGGCTCCAAGGTCAAGTGAAATAATAACCATTAGCTGGGTGACAATCTCCGCGTGTTTTCTCTGCAATATCACACGAAAGTCCAATTAAAAGTTTCATTCATACTCGGCAGATAGCCCTTGGCACTTAACTTGAGAAGTTCACTTGGATTCGGAAAGTTCGTCCTCTCTGCTGTTTCATCTGTACGACGAGCGACTCTTTGAGTCGGGCAGGAAACATAATAATAACGTGCTCAAGTTATTGACGAACTTGTAAATCGACTGTCGCTCTGGATGCTCAGTATCGATATTCGAAATAAGACACTGAGGATTGTTATTCTCGATACCGAACATCATTTGTAAGAATTACATTCCTACTTGATAAAAGCAGTCCCAGTTCTGGGAAATGCTAATCCGATTATAGTAAGTTAGGTTATTAAATAATGCCAATATTCTGATTGACTATTCTGAAATGTTGTAATTGCATGAAAAATATTGTATACCGTTTTCAGAAACGTACTTTTATGGAGATAAAATGTATGAGAGAGCAAGATCAAAGGGAAAAATAAAGTTTGCCCTGAGGAGCCGAGCTTTGCGTGTCGTAGAAAGCTCCGTAAGTAGTAGAATAAAGCGCAGCGTCTCCTCACACGCTGAGTTGAAAGCTTTGAGGTACAATTCTTATTTATATACACATTCGAACATGCTTTCTTGCCAGAAAGAGGACGAAATCCCGAGTCGATCTTCTTTTCTTGCGTGGGCACTGGACGTTTCGAACTCTTGTAATGTTTCCGTTAGTTGCAAAACAGTGGTTATTATCGACTCGGTGGATGTAGTTCCAAGACTTTATCTCGTAGAATGGAAAGTTTAAAAAATCATGATAATAAAAAAGCCATCATCAGATCCCGCTCAAAGTAAACTCTTGTTCGAAGCCACAACGTTTCGGAGTAAAATCAACACCGTATGCGTCCAGCTTTATACAGCCAGCAGCACGCGTTTGTGCATTGAAAGCTTTTCGTCGACACAAACTTTTTTGTGCCTAAAGAAATACGAACCTTATTTTTACGAGCGTAGTTGTCAAGGTTATTAGATGTTGAATGTACTGTTTTTATATCAAGTATTTTTACTCGTTAACTCTATGTATACCACAATTTTACTCAAATAGTCAAGGTCTGAACTAACGAACTCGAACTCTCATCAGAGGTATAGAAACAAACCCAATCACAAAGAAGAGCTTAAAGGAACAGACGTGGTATAATATTTCCTTGGCTGGTGAAAATTATATATAAAGCCTTAGTTTACATGGTTCACACAAATCACACTGTATCATTCAATTCATTGAGTTAGAAACGGTTCTGTGTGCGAGTATTGAAGTCAATTTCACATCTACATTCGTTCCAAAAGATTAAGTGTAAAGGCTTAATATGGTTCCTACGTGTTATATAATTTGTTGAATTAATTCTACAAAACATATAAAACATATAAGAGAAATTAAATCGAAGGAAAGTATTTAGTGGTGCGTTGTTTGCAGGACACTTTCTTGCGTTGCAGTCACGTGCGTTGTCTTTCTTGACTTTTTTTTCTTGTCTTGATCTTAAAGGGGATGATCGAACATTTTTAAGAGTCAAACGACAAAGATTATTACAAGAAAGCCGTATACAAAATCATACTATTAGATCCGTTTGTAGTATACACTCATGCAAGTTATAAATAATAGTGTTAGTTATAAATATAATCCTTTTTTGTCTGGGGCTTAACGTCGCACTGTTCTGCAGCGAGGCTAATGGCGACTGATTATGTTTATGTTGATGATTGGGAGTTGATGGTGAAGAGTAGGTAAGGATGGAAGGTGGGAAGGAGGCGGTCGTGGCCTATTAGTATATAGGCCCCAGCATTCCCAGCATTTTGCCTTTCGACTGAGGGAAAACCACGAAAAAACCCCAGTCAGGAAGGACGGCCGCGGGAATCGAACCCGGGCCTCCGGAATACAAGTTCAGATCCACTCAACCTGTTCCGTATAATCCTTGGTACAATAATAACTAACTTTATGCTACATAAATCGGGTCATCATGGTGGGGGGCTGACGGCAGAGAAGGCAGCAGTGGTAACGGAACTCGTCAGTCTTGCTTGACAAAGTCGATCGAACGCATCGACGAAATATTGCAGACTCTTTTTATTTTATATTTGACAATACCAGTGTTTCTGTTCAAAATATTTGTGACTTACTTTATGCTACATTTTATAAAAAACGTTTTCGCCAGATGACGGCTCATTGTATGAACGTTGTACCTGACCGATAATTTTACAATTTTTTTGCGTTTTTAATTAATTTCAAATTAATTCCCTCACGTTTGGATTTCCTGCATCATGCTTTATTCAAGTTTTAATTACATCCGGCAGCAGAGACATTTAACTTGGAAGTAAATGACATGTACACGTGTGTACACGTGTACATTGTAGACTCGCGTTCGGTTTGTTTTGTACGCAGAATGACGTCATATACATAGCTATTGTTTATAATTAAATCTGTTCTAGAGTTCAATATTCGTTCACGG